>JAEIGM010000009.1:1177500-1210000 GCA_018903735.1 Drosophila cardini
ACACCTCCTGACCCCCTCTACCCCACCAGCAAGTCCACTGGTCAGCTAGCGTGAGAGCGACGGGTGGGGCCTTGAAAAAGTCGAGCTATACACCCGCTGCAGTGCCCGGCGGCGGAAAGGGAAATGAAAATGGTTTCCAAGTTGGAAAATCTACTAAAAAACAAAAAAACAAAACGAAGGCGTTCGACTTTTGGTGCGCTTAACTATTTTTTAATAACATCTTCAACATTTGTCTTGCTCAACTAGCTTGCTCTCGCTCCCTCACTCTCCCTCTCTCTCTCTCTCTCCCTCCCTATCTCCCTCTCCCTCTTTCATCTGAAGCTGTAGGTCATTACATCATAAGCTCTTTTTTGTGCGGCGGCCATTAATGTGCGCGAATCGGATTCATAGCCGAACCAAGGGGGGTCAGTCCAAGGGTCGGGAGGTGGTAGGCGGGGCAGGCTGCTCAGCTACCTTCTTTTAAATGACACGACTGATGCCATGTCTATAACCCAAGGCGT
This sequence comes from Drosophila cardini, assembly GCA_018903735.1. NCBI lineage: Eukaryota > Metazoa > Arthropoda > Insecta > Diptera > Drosophilidae > Drosophila > Drosophila cardini. Next base: position 1,178,001 of record JAEIGM010000009.1, read on the forward strand.
TCGCATTTAATCATCATCAGTTAGACGAGTCTCAGCAGCAGCGGCAAAAAACGACAACAACAAAAAAAAAAAACTTGAAAGATTTGTGGTAAAAAGCGTGCGTGTTTTTTTTTTTTTCCTTTCATTCTTTTTTTACCCTTCTCCTGCTATCTTCAAACCCCCTGTGGTCCCCGACTCACAGTGAGTAGCTTCTTAGCCAGTGGGCGAGGTATTAGACGTGGATTAAGAAGAGACTCGTTATGACTAACTTGGCCTAGAGCAGCACTTTCACCTGCCCAGAAGACGGCCATAAAAAAAGTAGAAATATGTAGCAAAGTTGGTTATGAAAAGACTGGGAGTGCGAATACTGGATTAGAACAAGTCTAAACTCTATTTCTAAAACACTTTTTAAATAAAAAGTTATTTAAAAAACAATTTTCAATTTCGTGCCACGTTCTCATTGGGAAGTTAAGTCAAAAAGTAAAGAAAAAATACAGAAACTTGAGGTAATTAGCAAACACACGGTCATTCAGAACCGGGATTCCAACTCAAGGACTGAGAGTGAGCCAAATAAATGTTTATTTTAATTGATAAAAACACCTTCGTAGCTCAAGAGTCGATGATGACTGAGAAGTTGGAGCTCAAGAGGGGGAAGTGGTGGAGCAGGAGGCGTGGCAAGAGGGAAGTGGTCACTGGTCAGTGGTCAGTAGTGGGTTGGAAGGCCTATCGTTTGGTCTTAAAATTAGTTTTTAATGATGCCTTTGCACTTTTCATATGGCCATCAATCAAAAGGCTAAAAAACTGAAATTTTTTTCTTGATTTCAGCTCGGAAGTCAACTAAAATTTGTGTACTAAAAAAAATTATTATAAATGCATTAATGGCGAGGGTAAATGTCGGTGTATCAAGTACAAAAAGCAGAAAAAATAATAAAGGTGAAACAATTAATATGAAAAGGAGCTGGGCTACGCACAGTGGTCAAATTCGACGCTATTTTCGAGCTATCGAGTTTTCGAGGCGCCGAATGTGGCGCTGTTCTCAAAAGGCCGCCACATGCCACGCCCCAACTAAGAAGTAAAGACTCTACACCTAACTACTGGCCAGCTGAACTACCGGTCGAATGAGTGGTTGAGTGGTTTCAGTGGTTTGAGTGGCTGAGTGGTTGAGTGGTTGGCTGTCTGGCATTAATGCTTTTTGATATGAAAGCGTATTGTAATTAAATTGCGATTAGGCCACCATTTTAACCATTTTACTTGTATATTACTCTTCTTGCTCCATAATGGATTTTATTCCATTTTTTTCCTCTCTGCTTCCCCGTCTCACTCCCACCCCTCTCTTCACTACTCCTCCCACCGCTGCATGTGCTCACAATTACATTACTATTATTATGTGTGTGTGTGTGATTGTGTGTGTTTAGCGTTTAAAGGAAATCATTAAAATAATTACAGCCACATTTTATAAAATTCGTTGAAGTTGCAAACAAATAATTATCTCAAAAAACAAAATCAAAATGGAATAAAAAAAAAACAAAGGAACGAGAAATTAGAATTCACTTTGCAAAGAAAGAAGTGTAAATTGATTAAAGCTTAGCTTTATTTATACAGTGAAAGCTCCCTTGGCCGGACAGCCACGGGAGATACCCGGCCAAGGGAACATGTTCGTTCGGCTAAGGGAGCTGTCCGCCTGAGGGAGCTGTCCGTGAGTAGAGCTTTCACTGTATTCAACTTCTGAGTTTTGTGATTAATTTGTAATCTCTCAGACACACAATAGCCACAATATGTTAACAAAATCGGCTGAATGCGCTGACTATATCTTTAAGGTTTTACTATTTCAACTGGGAACTATAAGAACAATTAATAATTACTTTAGCTAAACATAAACCTAATAAAATACGATTTAAACCATTCAAACAGAGCTCCCTTAGCCCAAGTAACCCCACCGTATACTGCACTTAAAAACCTCATTTGTTGTTCACTGTAACCTTTAACCCATTGGCCAGATTAAGACCAGCAAGCCGTACTCAACGTTGGTGGTATCTATGCTAAAACTTGCATGTCATGACAACAGCATAAATAATGCAAGTAAAAATGTAAAAAATTGAAATAAAAATAAAAAAAAATAATAAAAAATAAAAATGTATATGTAAATGTAAAAAATGTTAAAAAAAAGTAAAAAGCACACATCAAATGCGAGTAAATGTTTTTTTAATTGCGGAAATTACAGACAAACGCGCGCCGCTGCAACAAATGCTGGCAAATTATTATTGTTTATGCCCGCGAGTTGATAAATATTCTGCCTAAGTCGGAAAGAGACAGCTGCAGCCATGGAGACACCAAGAGAGAAAGGGAGAGAAGACAAGAATACCTCGTGTGTGGCAATTTGAGTTGGTTGTGATGTCATCCGTTCTCTGTTGGCTAAAAACTGCCAAGTCAGTCAGTGATGACTTTGTGCTAAATAAACGGTAAACAGCGCGCCCCCTGGCGGTGGGAATGGAAAACAACACTTACTGACATACTTGCCACTTAGCACACAGTCTCAGCTATATAATGTCCAACAAGCGATCTAAAGTTTTTCTTAAACTTTTTGGCCATTTTCCAGCTGTCTGTTTCTGAGCCAAAAAAGGCTAAAGTCTGCTATTTGATGGTTGAATAGGTGAGTTTTTCATTTATTTTCGGACTGCAATTTTTTTAAATTTTAATTAAACAAAAATTGGATGTGAATGAGTTGTATAGGCTAATGAACACCCTGTATTAATGTTGAAAGTTTATATTGTATGTGAAATTTTTAAGAACTTTTAAGTTGAAAGTGTCAGAAATCGCTGCCTAAGCTGATAAATACCCTTTAACTTTAATATTAGTGAGTTTTAAATATACAAAATATGCAGACCAACTACCAAATACCCTTTAAATGTTATAGAAGTTTTATAAATACCCTTTAACTTTAATATTAGTGAGTTTTAAATATCAAAATATGCAGACCAACTACCAAATACCCTTTAAATGTTATAGAAGTTTTATCTATGCATAATAAATTTATTTATATTTTCAGATACGAAAGACTTGATTACCGAGACAAAAGAAACCCCTTTCTGATAACTTTCCTTTCAAAAAACAGGGTATATTCAAAGTAAAACCGTAACTGGTTGGCCTGTCAGAGTTAGCGGCTACAATTAAAACTTACCATTGACCAGCAGCACATTTATAACATTTTTAATTTTGTTTCTCGTTTCTTTCCCCTTTTTTTTTTTGCTGACCAGAATCTCAGGAGATGCTGCGACTTTTTAATTTGGGACTTGTTAAGCACTTAAGAGGGTTAAAAATCGACAAAAGTTGACAGAAATACAAAAAAGAGAAACAAAACTCACTCACACACTCATCTAAAGTGCGCATAAAGGACAGCAAAAGGAAACCAAGTTGGGATGATTTGGATTTGGAACCTGGCTTATGAATGCGTTCATTAGAGACGCATGCACATGTGCAGTGGCGGTGGGGATATGAGTGGGAGCGGGGGGAGAGGTGGAAGAGGGAGGAAGAGGGATAGAGCATAGGGTCTGGGAGAGGGACCTTAAACTTTATTTAGTTATCGCTTAAACAAAGGCACACTCAGCTCAATGCTGTACGAGTGTATACCCTGTGTAGGTGGGGTATATTGAAACTCTACAATGAATTAAATTTTTGGTTGAATCTTATTAGTTTTTGCAGTGTGGTATGCTTCTGATTATGTAATTTTGATCTTTATTTCTAAAAGGAAATTTCAAAAAAAAAATTAAAATTACGTGGTATCTTGTGCACAATCAAACTTCAGCGTATACCCCTTAGGAGCGAAGTATGCCAGCACAGGGTATGTAACTTTTTCAATGAAAACCTTTTCTAACTTAGTTTATTTTCTTTGACTACAGGGTATAGCGTAGTTAGTCTCTATCTCTCACTTGTTTAGTTCTATTGTTTTTTTCTATGTTCCCCATTTTGAAAATATCTTCGAATTTGGATTCGGATTCAAGCATTCGCTGGTTGCTGCTCGCTGCATGGCTCTGGCCATCGCAACCCATGTCAAAATATTTGACAGCTGACTAAAACATGCTATGCGAGACGGCATGAAGAGCGACGCGAAGGCAGAGCGAGAGAGCAAAGTTGAGAGAGATAGAGAGAGAGATAGACAGAGAGAGAGAACCGTGGGCGGACAGTAGACAGACAGGCAGTCAGGCAATCGGGCCACATCATACTCGTATATCCCTAGTCCGACCAAAATTCAGGCAGTCTCTAATTCTCCCTCTCCCTACCTCCCTCCCTCTCGCATGCTCCCTCGCTGTCTCACTCTGTCTGGTTGGTCAAGCGTTGTGTGTGGAATGTGAGCTGAGCGCCTGTTCCATCATGGCAGGCACTGCTGTCGGCCATTGAAGCCATCGAAAGCAACGGAACCATGAAACATGTGGCATGACATTGATGACGTCGACGCCGATCAACGCGCAACTGTCGCGACTTTAACTATATCCTAACTGGAGCTTTTAGACTAGCAAATGTATCTCAAAGTGTGACTGATTTGTAAGTAGATACAACACAAAGTGAAATGTATCTTTTATTTAGTAAAAAACTTACTAATTAACTAAAAATATTTAAATGATTTATTGAGTTTATTAGAAATTTAACACCTTTAGCTAATCAGTAAACTTTTTGTTGGTTTAATATTAAAATATATACTTTTTTAGAACACTTTTTTACGAACATAATTAATTGATGCCAAAAAAATATTTAATTTATTTGAAATTTAATGCTTGCCTCTAATCAGACCTAACTATTTTTTGTATAAAAAAATTATTTTACTAAACTGCATTTTTTATTTTACACAATTTTTTCCCTATAAATATATTTTCAAAGTAGTTTTAGTCAATGATTAGCTCAAGTAAATTATTTAAATTATTCTAATCAAACACCTTTTTATAGAAAACTGTCAATTAATATGTTTTAGATATAAAAAAAAATTATTTACTATAATTTTTTGCATAATATTTTCCAAGTTTTTCTTACTGTAAACAAAACTTGTAGTTTAGCCAATTAATTTGTAAAACAATTCCAATTTTTTAGCTAACTGCTCCATAGTTAATATTACTTTTAAATATGTCTATCACATTTCCTATTAATTTTTATAATTAATAAATTTGTACATTTGCCAAAAACTATTTGCGGTAATGTTTTATTATTAAAGAAAAGTTTTGATTAAAGAAACCGAAGATGGAATTGGGAATCCCGACTCGAATCCATTTGGGGATCTAAACAGTTTCTGGGCAAGTTTTGTTGGACAAAAGAACCATGAGAGAGCTTCCTCACTTCATTGCTGCATGAATAATATTCGTAATTTGTCAAAAAGGTTGGCCAAATCCCAAAATAAAAACAAAACGAAATGAAACAAAGCAAAAACAACAAAAAAACTGAGCAGAAAACGATGCAAAATCCAAAAAAAGAACGCTGCGATTGAGCGAAATGAATGGCACAAAACAGAGAAAAGAAGAAAAAAAACAACACCCACAATTTGAGGCAAGTGTTGTTGTTGTTGTTGTTGTTGCTGCTGATGCCTCAGGGCAATACCCGAAGGACCTTTGGCGAGCTGTTGCCATTATTTTTTGGACTTCACTGCTGGCCACTGAAGCGGTCGCAGGGGCGGAGTGGGAGTGGGAGTGATAGGTTCAGGGAGCGCGTAGTGGAAAGCGGAGAAAAATAAAAGCGAAATTTCCTTTTCGCATTTGCTGCGCTTTATTAAACTTTTTGCCGCACATGGAAATCCCAAAAGTTCCTGTGTCATTTTTTTGTTGTTGTTATCATTCTGTTTGCTGTTGTTGTTGTTGCTGTTGTTGTCCACTCGACGCTCAGTTGTCGTTGTCGCTTTCATTTTGACAGGCCGTGTCACATTGGCCAACAGCTGCCAGTGGTTGAGACTGTGGTTTCTCTGCATCCCCAGCTCCAAACACTTTTTATATTTCCTCGCCTCCCCTCTCCTGTCTTCTCTCTTCTCCTCTCTTCTCTTTCTTTTTTGGTATTTTGAAAAAATCTTCACGCATTTGGCAAATTATCTTTTGATCCGCACGCTTAAATTGCTCGCCACGAAAGGTGGCAGCGTCAACGCAGTGCCACATCGCCAGAGAAGCATAGAAAATGGAAAAGAGAGCAGCGAAAAGAGAGCAGAGAACAGAGAAAACAGAACTAAGCCAGGGCAATCGCCTGCCTAAGTAGTTGTTGTCTCAAATGTCTCGAGCTGCCATCGAAAAGTAGTTTGCGCGCAAATCCTCAACTTAGCAAAACTCCCAGCATCCTGCAGAAGCCCCTAGCACCTACTCTTCCCCCCCGGCAGACTCCACTTCCGGGCAGGACATTAAGTGCAGCGCCGAAAGACAGACGACAACAACAGACGCGGGGCAAAGCGACGTTTGCAAAACTTTAGCAAAGCCAACGCCAAGTGGCAAGTGGGCAAATCCAGGCGGAGAACGGGCAGAGGGAAGGGAGCGGGGCATACTGCCAACGGATGATGGCTGGGGATCAACGTTTTACGGAGCAGCCAAAGAGCCGTAAAAAACTTTTGCAGCAGACAACAGGCAACAGCCAACAGTAACAGACAATAGACAAGGGGCAATGTTCCATCGTTCAATGTGCAACTTTTTGGCCAAAAAGTTTCTTTTCATTCTGCAGCGCCCTCTGACACTGACGTGGCTACCAAGGTCGGTGGGGACTTGGGGCAGGGGTATGAAGCGGGGGTGGATGGAGTTGGGAAGCTGTCGCACATAATGCGCACAATGAAGTGCACTTTTCATACTTGAACGAATTGAAAACTTGTTTGCCACACTCCAAACAACACACACAACGAACACACCTCTAAGTGTTTTGAGTTAGAAAAGATTTCGATTTGAGTTGTTATTATTCGCATAAATATTCGATAAATAGTTGGGCAGTTACCGTTTATTTATATACAGATCTTGGAATGATGATGGCTTATCCCAATGAGTTGCAGTTTGAGTTACTCTAATTCAAACAATTCACTAAAATTGGTCTCATTTTGTGAATTTAACGAGTTTTGACTATCTCGATTTGAATTTGTTTAATTTATTTGTTTTATGAGTGCTTTTAAAATTATAAATCAGTAAAAAAAAACTTTAATTGTAAGAAATTTCAATAGAATTTTAAACAGACTTTTCTGTCTTCAATAATAAAAGTTAATAATTTATCAGTATTAATATCCAATCAACCAAGTTTGAATTAATTATAGTTAATTTTAGTTCTCAATACATATTGTATCATTTTAATACAGAAAATATAAAATTTAACAATAAAATATTTAATTTTCTGTAACTTGTTATACTACAAGTCATGATTTTGTATCTCCTAATCAGCTTAAGTATCTTTTTAGTAGCTGCAAGCAGATTTTTTGCTGCTATTATAGATACAAAATTTTATGCAAAGTTATTTTATATTATTAGCTGACAATTAAACTATTTCTCTTATGTTATTGACAGCAAATTTGACTTTTATTACAGCCGAAGACTCAAAACTTGCTGCATGAATTTTCTTCTCAGTTTTAAGCTCACTGGAAATTTAGACACATTAAGATAAACATCAAGGCGCAACAAGGTCAAAAATAAAACTCTTTGGCTACAACAAACACACACACAAACACACACACACACAGACATACACATAAATGTAATGATAGACAAACTAACGGATGCTACTTGGTTACAGTTCTGGCCAAGAACAGCAGCGGCAGCGGCAGCAGCAGCAAACGGCCACTTGTTGCAAGAATTTGTTGACTGTCGCTAAAATTTATGACCCAACACGGAGAGAGCAAAGAGACGGCAGGATAAAGGATGGAGATGGGTATATGGGTATGGGTATGGGTATGGGGACAAAGGATGAGGCGGTAAATGGCAGCCAAAGACCAACAGTTTTTGCTGCTTATGAGCAAATTATCAAAAACCAAACTGAAAACTTTGCCAACACCAATACAGCATCAAAACAACATTAACAGAACCACAACTAGGCGACTGCCAAGGGCTCCAAAAGTAGGAGCTATACTTGGTCTTGGTCTAGGGCTTCGTCTGGGTCTTCCTCTTGGTCTTGGTCTTGAACTTCAACTTGGTTACAGACTGTGTTCTCCACTACTCCTATTCCTCTCCTTGCCTCTACTTTATTATGTCTTTCGCTTTTTGTGCTCATGAGTTACAACTTAATTGAAAGTGCGCCTTTGTGGCAGCGACACTGATCCTGCCACAATTCAAAATCGAGTTCTACACGAAGGACGCATAGTCACGATCGGTACTCTTTAGTCATTTGCCTAATGTCCGTGTGAAATATGACGAGGCGTTAAGTAGTTACTAAGCAATATTACAAAAAGCAAAGTAAAAAGATTTGTTATGCCCAGAGTATCTGTATCTTTTAGTGACTAAATACTAAAAGTGGGCATGAAAATTCCAAAAGTATTTAGTCTTATTTTAGTAGCAATTATAGCACAAATTTTCCAAGAAATAATAAATAAATTAATCAAAATAACATCATGCGGAAATAGTTTATTTTAAACTATAAATTTTGGAGTTTTTGAATTTGTTTTAATTATTTTTTAGCTGCAGTTGTACAGATTTGATATTTCTAATGGGAACCACAACTCGATTAAGTTGTCAATCGTTGGCTAAAGTTAAGTTATTTTTAATTTTTAACCCACTGTGTTGGCTACTTTTATTGGCTGCACCACAAGACCACAAAAATGTAAAAGAAACTGACCAAAAAGGCTAAAAAAAAGGCTAAGCAGAAATAAACTCGTATGCATTTAATCATCGTAACTTAAGCTGGAGATCATGTTGTGCCACAGACCCACAGAGTCACACAGAGACACAAAGAGTGCTCCAAGTCCGTGGTCCGAATCCGAGTCCAACTCTGAGTCTTTTAGCCGCACCCTCCGCGGGAGATGCCAAGTAACTCAGACTCCGACTCCGACTTCGACTCCTACTCTGACTCTTCCTCTTCCTCTTCCTCTCACTGGTCTCGAATCTTGAGTCTCAGGTTTTGTCGCTGTTTTATTTCTTTAATAAAAAAATACTTCGTGTCACCGCAACGTTTGGTTTTTTGTTGGGTTCGCCTTTAGGCGCAGGAGCAGCTCGAAGCAGGAGGAGTACGGAGGGGCAGAGGGATTAAGACAACGCGACTTTGGCCAACACTGAAGTCCGGCCAGGTCGGGAGCATGAATGGAGTGGAGTCCGCGGCGTGTTCTGGAGATTAATAAATTGATGGCATCCATTGCACATAACGTGTAACTAATGGCGCTCATCAATTCTGCTTTACATCTCAATCTGGCGTTGGCAAAAAAATAAGGAATATATATATATATAAAGGAAAAGCCAGAAGTGGCAGAAGAAGCTATAGCTGTAGTTGAGGCAAGAAATAAAAAGCTAAAACTGAGCCACGACATTTGGTAATGAGCAGAAATAAGGAAACTGCTTTACTTTCATTAGAATTTTAAAAGGGAAAGCATTTTTCACATTTCCTTTACCACTTATGCAACTCTCCCAACTACCTGACTGAACTGATTTCCCAACAAAAACTGTTTTCAGTGCCTTTTAGCCAAATTGTCGTTTGGATTAGTTACGCTCCGATTTTGTAACCTTTTCGCTTTCATTTTCGCATACAAAAACTAAACTATTGTCAATTTGCATTATTTGAGAGACCGCCTTCGGAGCCAACGTGCCTAGTGCCCTGTACCTTTTTTCTATACCTCTTTCGACCTCTTTCACACTGCGTGACATTTTGTGTCGTGTGCATTCAACGATTTCGTTTTTGGGAAAATTTGCAAATTTGCCAAAATGTCAGGTATATTGAAACGATTGAACCCTTGTTTTTGTCCCACTCATTGCAGATGGATTACGCTTAATGTGACCGATTGGCCAAGGCAATAAAGTGAAATTACACAGACGTGTCAAGGTCAGCAAGTGTTTTCTTTTGGGTTGGCAAAACTACCATTTTTAACTGAGTTCAATTGATTTTGCTAAAAGTTTATATGGCAAAGTATGTCAACTAGATATTTTACTAAAAGTTTTATAATTTTCAGTATGATTTTTTATAAATTCCGTTTATATTGCTCATTTTTTGTAAAGTGTAGAAAAAGTCATTTGAATTTAGCGCGCAAATTGCGCTCTCTAAAGCAGTTCAGCTTAACGAAACTATAAGCAGTGCAAGCTGCTCCTCCCGCAGCAGTGCCCGCAAGCAGTACAACGCTGCAAGCAGTGCTCACGAAGTTAACGAAGAGATCAATGCGGTCCGTATGGACAACTCAAAGATTATTTATGGATTTTGCATTTGTGCCAAACGATTCCCTTTACATTAATATAATTTTGAAATTCTTATTAATAATAGTTAATATTTTAATTGTTGTTGTTGTTTTGTTGTTGTGTGCGTTATGCATTGCAACTACGACTAGTTTAAGACTACAATCAAATGAACTAACTACAGCAACCCACTACTATAAGAAGAAGAAAAATTCCACTTAATACGTTTCATGGAATTATCGATCACTTTCCTTGACACTTACCAAACTGACTTCGCATCCAGGGATACAGTGGTGACGGCATCCCTGAAGATTGCGAACTCGGATTTTGGGATGGCGGCGTATGTTGTCCAGGATGACCCTGATGCATCTGCGGTGGACCCTGTCCCGCACCAGGATGCATCATGGCCTGCGGTGGTGCCACCACGGGCGGTACACCTGTCTGCTGCTGTCCATACATGCCCATATTGTGATGGTTCTGATGAACCTGCGAATAAGTGACGATAAGTATTGGTTTATCGATTGAAGTGCCATCACCAACAATGGGAAATCGATAACATAAGCAAATGGGGTAATTTAGTAGGCGGCACTTACCTCTGTGACATCGGGAACGCCTACGTCAGTGTAACCCAACTGAAGAGCGAGACAGAGTTAGATGGGAGAGAGACAGAAGATGACAGCGTTAGAAGTGTTATAAGCGTTTGGGTTAGAAAGTATCGATAAACGATAAGTTTGGGGGAGGGTAAGCGAGGGAGGGGACTTAGAGCTACTCTAGCTTACCTGTGCCTGCGGATGTCCCATGTGGTGGGGCAGCGTCATCTGTGCGTTCATGTGATGCCCGCCCATCTGATCCACCAGAGGAGGTGAGCCCTCCTCGTGGACCAAGCCCAAACCACCGACTGCTGCCTGCAGTTTGCAACTGGCATAGACGACGGGCTGCTGTTGTTGTTGCTGTTGCGGGTGTGTCACCTGTTGCGTCACCTGAGGATGCTGTTGTTGTTGCTGTTGTTGCTGATGTTGCGCCTGTTGCTGTTGTTGTGTCTGCTGTTGCTGCTGTGACTGCTGCTTGTTGTTGCTGCTGCTGCTGCTGTGCAACTGCCACCAACTGTCCGCCATTTGTCTGCGCCTGAGGCATCACGCCCCCCAACCTGACTGGAGGGGCTGTCTGGACGTGAGTAGCCCTGATGCTGCTGCTGTTGCTGCTGCTGCTGCTGGTCCATGCCTTGGCCATTGTAGTACGGCATGCGGTCGTAGGGCGGGAAGCGCGGGTAGGGCATATTGCCCTGTTGATTTGGATTCTGGCTATAATGATGCATCTGCTGTGCATCGAGATCGGTGACGCCGTTCCCCGGATAGTGGCCATGATGCATATCCGCTCCCATGTACGAGTTTGTAAAGTATGACGTCATGCTTTCGCAGTTATTTGTACTCATCGTCATTTTGCTGCTGTTACTCTGTTACTCTGTGACTGTGACCGTGATCGTTATCGTGACTTAGTTGCTAGTGACTGTGACTCGACTCTGTATGCTTTTAGCTACTTTCCTGCAATTAAATCAGTTTTAAGGGATTTCTTTTCAAAGGGTTCACCAGAAACTTACCTAATTATCCTTTGAACACTTAAGTACAATGTACAGTTGCGCCTTAAATATAGTATTGTTTGTGTGTGTGTGTTTTTATGGGGTTATGTGTGTGTGTATGTGTGAGGTATAAAATGATTTCTGTTTTTTTTACTGTTCCTCCGTTTGGTAGAAAATCCGTTGCTGTGGTTATTGTTGCCTAAATCCTTAAGTAGCCTTAACCTCTAATTGGTATTTTTCAATTTTGATTTTGAAACTCTGCAAATAAATAAATAAAATATATTTTTAATAGTTAAAGAATTCTTTAAATTTTTGTTCTTTTCAGCTCAAAGTTTCGGTTAAAAATGGGATTAAGAGTTAGGGAACTGGAGACAACATGTGCTGCACGATCTGTGGCAAGAATCGGCTGATAAATTGTTTATGCTACGCTTTGACAATTTCTTAAAATTATTCAAAATTTATAAAAGAGTTTTTAGAGTAAGCAAAAGTGTGTGAAAAGGGGGGAGAAAGGAGGAGAGAGATAAGGACAGCGCTAAGTTAGTTCAATGCGCATTAAAAATTACATTTGCAGCGTTGCCAAACTTCAGTCTACAGTTTAAAACTTAACGAAATTCTGTTATGTAATCTTTTTAAGCATTATTATATTATTTTCTTTAAATATATATTTTAGTTTGTAACAGAAATGTCATTCATTGGCTTGGCTGACAAGCTGACAACATTCGTTGAATTTATGAATATGAAATCAATTGTGTTATCCCCTTTTGACCTGACATCCTTCCGGTCAAAGTGATTTAATTTCCTGGCTCATTATCACGAGTCTCTGACCTCATAAATCAAAACTCGAACAATGCAGACAGACAGAGACAAGCACACACACACATACACCCACACACACACATAGACAGAGACAGGGAGACAGACAGAGACACACGTTACATGCCATGCATATAGTCGTATGTTTGCATGCATCTCTCTCTTCCCTCTTTCCTCCCTCTTTCCCACTCTCCTTACTCCCTCTCATACTTTGTTTGTGCTGTTGTTGCTTGGTGGTGACAACCCTGCCGAAAAACTAACTAACGGTAACTTGTTGTCGGAAATGAAACTTTGCAACTTTGCAGAATGGCCAAAAAGCGCAAGAAGAGAGACTGAAAGAGGGAAGAGGGGAAGAGAGAGAGAGGGGGATAGTAAGAGAAATGGAGGGAAAATCGTAAAACTTTAAAATATTTCAGCGACAAGCGCTACTTGCATATTTTTCCGCCTTTTCTCACAGCTTTTCCCTGGCGTAAATGTATTTGTATTGTGTCTCCATTTCTCCCTCTCTCCCTCTCTCTCTTTTTCAGTCATTCTTTCTCCCTACCTCCTTCTCTCTATTATTTCGCTTTTGTTAACGAAATAATTTCTTGCGCCGCCAAAGCCAAAGCTTCCCTTTCAATTACACATTTCCCGCTGACGTTGGACGTTGGGCGGGAGATTGGGGCGTGGAGAGGGGAGGGCGAGTAGTAGTCGTGCGAAAGGACAATGCCTGGCGGAAGGAAGCTGCGCCGGGCGAAAAGGCCAAAAGCCCCGTACTCACTTCTCTTCCACTTCCCCATCCCTTTCCCTTTTCCTTTGCCAACTCCATCATTGAAACGGATGCGGGTAAAATCAGTGGCTCGCTCTGCCTATAGAGATGGCCATAAACGAGTATACGATATGTAGGTGGTTATCAGACATGTGTTGGAGTGGGACTCGGTTGGGGGGGGACGGCGGCGTGGTCGGGGGGTAACTACAGACGAGACAGCAGCCTTGGCCATGGCCACGATTGGACCTTGCACGCCGTGCGGTATCTGCTGAGCAGGGGCGTGTGGAGGAAGTGGGGCGGGGGGCAAGGGGAGCGCAAAGAAACTCACTCAAGCACAAGCGAGATGATAATAATGTCTGATGTGTGTTTTGTGCTGTTGTTCTCGTTGTTGTTGTTGTTGTTTTTGCTACTGGCACTTATTGTTTGTGCTTGTGTGTGCCTGAGTGTGTGTGTGTTTGTTTTCTTTATGATTTATGTTTGTCTGATGTGATTTATTCAAGCGAACAAATGCTAAAATTTGATTTGCAATAAAAGATTTGCAGCCAAGCAAAATTCAAAGGAAATGCTTTAATTTTTTTTGTCTTCAATTTGATTTAATAATTTCGGTTTTATTTGCGTAATCGACATTTGATTAAAAGCCGCAAAATGTTTAACAGTTTTCATTAATAAATTATATATATTTGTTGCTTTTGCTAATGTTTCTTTGGCAACATTTTGCCTACGCTGTGTATTGCATACTTTTAGGCTTATTCGTTTTCAGCCCTCTAGCGGCGTTGTGTTGAAACTGCTCAAGCATTGACAGATGTCGCTTTCGCTTTGACTGACAAGTGGCGCCCCCTGATGGCTTAGTAGTAGACTAGCATGACTGACAGTTGGTTAAATGTTATTGCAAAGGAACACCAGACGGACAGTTAAAATTTCTGAGCTAACAGATACCCTGTAATAACGTTGCAGAAAATTGTGTATATAGAAAATATACGTCGTTTGCCTGAATATTTTTAATTTTTGATATGTGAGTTTTATAAATGTTTATGTCAAATCGGTGGATTAATAATAATTAAATTTTTTTATAGACTTTTTGAATTAAAATGTAGGGAGTATTTTATTAATATGAAATTAAATTCAGCACATTTATGCAGAGCAATTTAAAATCCATAATGATTTTTTTCTGTTCCTATATCAATTTATTTAAAATAATTTATCACAAGTTATGCACCACTGTGCAAATGCTCGTGCAATTAGCCAAGACAGCAACCATAGTTTCAAGCCCAGCCCACTTTCTCGCACACATGCATACGCACGTACACACACAACATACACACACACTCATGTGCACAAACGGGAATGCGCATGGCATATGGGCAGTCCCGTTACCTGTTTAAGTCGTCAACGACAACGACAGTTGCCCGTCCTCTATGCCCCTCTCGCTTCCACCCTTTTAACAGCTAATTTGAGAGCTGCGCATGCAGCAACAACAACAACAACAACAATGAGAGCACTATTGAAATGGCAGCCAATCCATCAAAGGCGACAAACAGCAACAACAGCGAAAGCAATAAGAAGAGCTCAGCAATGCAGTTAATCAGTACACATATCAACACACACACACAAACACACACAGACAGACACACTCACACTCACACGCATGCGCTGTCTTGTGATGGAAAGAAACTGTAAATGAAAATGAATGATTTCATTCTTCAGCCATCAACTGCAGCCATTTTGATTTACGATTGCCTTGTTGTAGGCGTCGACAACGCTGTCGCCGTCGCCGTTGACGCCGACGTTCGCTGCAGCTGCAGTTTCTACGTTTACTTCGCTGTTTTGCATAGCGTTTGCTTTTGTTATTGTTGTTGTTGTCGGCATCATCTGAGCGACGCAACGGTAAACTTACAAAAGGTTGTTACCGCGCGTTATCTCTCAGATAAGAAGAGTAAGAAGAAGAGTAAGAAGGAAGGGAAAAGGCGAGAGGAAAAGACTGAGAGAATGGTATGAGAGCTCCCCCAAAGCCTCAAGCTGAAAAATGTGTTCTGTTTGGCTGCTTAAATTACTGTTTTGTATTTTATTTAAATAATAACTAATTGGCCCAACTAAACTATAGGATAGTTTATGAGAAAGTCTTCTTGATTGCGGATTAGCGTGTAAATTTAGCTAATAAAAACTTTGAGTTTTATAATCTTATAACTGATTAAATAACAAAAACTATTTTTAGGCACTGATAAAAAATATATAAAAATTTAAATAAAAAATTAACTAATTAAATTTTGTACTTCTTTATATCTATTTTATTTATGAGTATCTAAAAAAAAATGTTCTATTAAGCTGTGCTAAAAATACTAATTTTTTAAAAAATACAATAACAAGAATAAATAAATTAATAAAATTAAATTGCTCTGATAGTTAAATATAAATCTAATAGCATTTCCTCTTCAACTTTGGCTATAATTTTTAGCCTCCTTTAAAGTACTCCTTTACTTTTCTCCATTTTCAGCTTGCTAGTGACGAAAGCGCACCCAACAAATTCACACACAGTAAGAGAAAATTCATGATTATTTTATTCCCATAATGACCCTAGAAATCAACAGTGCTTAAGATTCATTTTATGCACATCTTAACTCTTACAAACCGCTACACAAACGACCTTGAAATATTACCCAAAATACTACGCAGAAAACATGTAGTAAGTAGTTAAATAAAAGACATAAAAAACAAAACACAGAACAGAAAGCAGAGAAGGAAAAGAGGAAAAACAGAAAATACAAAAAAAAACATGAGAACATGTTATAAATAAGCTGGCAAGTTGAAGCACGTGCTCAGGGCGAATGCCAGAAGAGTTTATTGTGCCATCAACTAAAGGAGCAAATAAAATTTTATTACCAACTATAAATTTCAGCACTTGAAGCGCAGGTTCTTCTCTCAGTCTGGTTCTGGCCACGACTCTGGTCTGGTCTCTGGTCTCTTTGGCCAGACTTTGGCTCAGGCCGGTGCTGAGGATAAGCCCACGCGATTTAGCGACGGTGTTGCATAAAGACGCATAAACTAAGAGGCAAAAGAACTGACTGAAGAGAAGACAGAAAGGGAAGAGAGAAAGATAGTGAGAGACCAAGTGAGAGAGAGAGAGAGAGGGAGAGGGGGAGAAGTGAACGCAGCGAGGCCTGCATTTTTCTCACATTTATCTTTTTTCGAGTGCTGCGTTTTATTGCGATTGGAAATTGAGCTTGTCAACGCGACCGTGCGGCAACGCTTGGCTAGTCCGGCAGACTGGACGGCTATCAAAAGGGAAGGAAAGGGAAACGTCTGCCGACTGCCAGTTAACGTGGCCAAACAGCTGGCCAACAGCATTCTGTTCAGTTTTTGGGCGCGCGCGCGTTCTCTCTGGACTCTCTGATAATAAAAATGTCAGTTGCTTGACGATTGCCGGTTCATAAATAAAGTTTTGCATTTGAATTGGAAATTGGTTATTGACCAAAAAGGTAGAGGAGCAGGAAGTACAAAGGGAGAGAGAGAGGGAGAGAAGGAGAGAGAAGACGTTGGCCAAGTTTAGAGGCAAAACAAGACGCATTTCTTACATTTAATTGGCGTTATTTAGCATTCACTAATGGACATGGCTCAGTGTGAAGCACCTGCACAGACTCTGCTGGGAATAAGTCTTTCTCAAGTGCAAAGAGAGCAAGAAAGAGAGACAGATATAGTAGAGGAACTTGTACTAACTGATAATAAATCTAATTGACACATTTGCGCCGGTAGACAGTGCCTCCAAAGTTATTCCCAGGACAATTGACATGACTCCAATGGACTCTGTCCAATAATATGTGAGTGCGTGCAATTAAAAGTGCACTGCATTGCTAATGATCGCAAAGGATCTTGCTGTGGACACTGCCATCGATCAGCCATTTGCTGTAATTATGCCTAAAGAGTTGACAATCTACACACAGTAAACAACAGCACAGCAAAACACAACAACAGCAAACAATACATAAATTTAATTTACAATCATATCGAATCATTGCATTGCAACATGGCACTTGATCGTCCATCGTTGGATCACTCGATCACTCGATCACTCGATCATTCGCTGGCTCGGATCGATCGATCAATCTTTTGGCTCTGCTGCCTGTGGTGATAACGCGCCAGGGGTAAGACCGTCAAGTGGATGTGTTGTCTGTACTGTCCACACTGGACTTCATCTGTACGCTGTGTTGATTGGCAGGCTAAAATTGCAATGTTGGAAATTGATTGGCAACAACATGGCCAACGCACTGGTTCTGGCTTGTAGCTGCTTGTTATTGTTGTAGTTGTTTTAGTTGTTGTTGCTGCTGCTGCTGTTTGTTGTCCTGCTTCAGTGTTGTAATGAGCAATGCCTTCATTACAAGATGCAATGCGTAAACGCAATGCACGCATGCGCATAGCCAGACACGGACATCGGTCCAAGTCTTGGCCAAAACACGCACTCACGCACGTCTCACGCACGCAGCAGCAGCAGCAGACATAGTGGATGAGGGTTGGTTAGCGGGGGTTCACTGTAGCTGTTCTGCTTTAGCTTTATCGACATTTTGTTTGCTGCTCTTGTTAAGTGCAAATGCAATCGCTTGTCGTCTGTTTTTCTCCGCTTTTCTTTTAAGTTTTTTTAATGAGAGTACACTCCCCCCTCCCCATTTTAGACCCTTCCCCTCCTTGCTGGCATTATTGTTCCACAATTGAATTGTTAAGTGCGTTCGCAACAAGAGCAACAACTGCAGTCGTTTCACTTCCCCACAAACAATAAACAACAACAAGTTGCCAGTTGCCAGTTTGCCACGATTGCGTGTGAAAATTATAATTTCGTGTGTGCACTATCGAACCACCGAACCACTGAGCCCCGAACCACTGTGTCCACTGAGTCCACAGAGTCAACGAGTGACCGCTGTGTCCACTGTCTACACTGGTGTGTTCACTGTACCCCAAAGCACAAAGAAACTTTACTTTAAATGTTGTCAACAATTTGCAAATTTTTCCTCTTTTTTTTCGTTTTTGAGTCGCGCAACTTTTAAGTGTTAATTAAATTTCTTTTTATTGTGCACATGAAAGTGAACATAATTTAGCTGTTTTTCTGCACTTTTTTGTGTCGCTTGTTGTACACTTAATACCAGTTGCTAAACCATAAATAACACATTTTTGTGTTTGCAACCAATATGTTTTCTTTTGAAACGTTTTTGAAGTGCCGACTTGGCCAATTAACCGTTAGACACACAAAGGTCAAAGTTAATTTTTACTTGACATAAAATACTAGTATTTTTTGGGCAGAATTTGCCAACTTTCGCCTGACTTTTTTTAGTATTTCTTTACATTTAATATAAGAAAGTTTTAAATGAAAGTTTTTAGCAGAATAAAAGTGCTGTAGTTCTCATAGAAATAGGGAAATAATACTATTGAGATTTTATTTTGATTAAAAATATAAAAAATCTATATTTTAAGGAAGTTTATGTGCAGAGAAATGTTTACCGTAAAGTAATTTATTTTTAAATATTTTCTAATTTAATACTTTGTTCTTTTATCAGTTTTCTGCTTCATAGTATTCCGAACACTTTTCTGTACTCCATAAATAATTCAATGATTAATTTCGTAAACAATCTTTCTCCCAATTTAATTAACAAATTCCTCAGCCAATATCGTGTGACTTCCAGTTAAAACCGTTTTGCTTTTAAAAATTCTTAGCCAAAATGGAACATGGACACTTTGAGCGGAGATAGCAAAGCGAAAACAGTTAGAAACCTGCTCGGACACCCCATGGAGTGAGCTAAGAATCAGCGGGATATAAGGTGAAAGTTGGCATTGCATAAGAATCAAAGTCAGAGATATGCAATTCTATAAAGTATTTGGTATTTTTTTGTTTAAATAGAGACAGAAACAAAGGGAAATTGCGTAAGATATTGTCAAGGCCCCGAACTCGATGACCCGCAGGTGCTCGTATCTCGAATATACCTGAGATACGGTCCGTGAAATTGGACAGACATTGACCAAAATAGAGCAATTAACCTTGTCTACGTGACAGCGAATGTCTTTAGGCCCTAAGTTAGTAGACACGTTTGTCATTTGGCTCGTTTGTCTAATTGTCAGCTAGTGACTGCGATTATCGGAGCGTGGAACTTGCAACTCTGTTCATAGTTCGACTTTAGACAGTATCAGTGTCAGAAAGTCATAACACGTAATTGTCAATTGCTTAAATTTAATTAACTTCAAACAAGCAATTCATGAGCTATCAAAGTATTTGTAGCTTATAGTGATGACGTCATCGAATTCAATTAGAGTAAAGTAGCTCAAAGGGTTAGATCTAGATTGGAAGTCAATAAAGCTGAGTTTAATTGAATCGATTGAGAGATCGAGGGGGTTTTATATAAGGGAATATATAGTACTATATAAGTATATATAGAAAAAGTTCATCTATAATTTTTGTAAAAATATTGAATTATATTTCGATAAAGATAAAGTTTATCTTTCGCTCAAGTGCAGGGTATTTAGATAATTCAGCAACTTTTATGTCCATCTTTAGCCCTATTAACAATGTCATCGTCATCTCTCCGACCATGTGCTCACTTGGCTTTCCACTTCCACAAAATGTTGCTGCTTCTCTGCTTCTCTGCGTCTCTGCTCCTCTCGCATATAGATGCTTATTTACTTATTCAAATCGTTGAGATTTTCCCCCGTCTCTCATGGCCACATCGACCATTTCATTTTCATTTCCCATCGCATGTCGGCTGACTGCCTGCCATCCCTTTCTTCGATTCCCCTCCATCCCCTCTCTTCTACTGTCTCTGTCTCTTTCTCTGTCGCCCCGTCTTCCTGTCTCTCTATCCCTGTCCTATTCAACTTGCCGCCTGACACTTCTCTGACAGCGACAGGCCATGAGCAAAACTTTTGTTCTATATACGGTTTTTTTTTTCTCTTTTTTTTTTGTGTTTCTTTCTCTGTTTTTCTTTCATTCTTTTGCTTTGTGTCGTTGTATTCAGAATATGAGCAAAGCCAAGTTGCAAAAATGCTAAAAACAAAAAGGAAAAGAGCTAGAACTGTAGCCAAAGCTGGAGCAGAAACTGAAACTGAAACTGGAGTTGGGAGTTGGAGGTGGAGATGGAGATGAAGGCAGAGTCAGTGAATGTCATGACAGGCTCAGTGACTTCGAGACCCAAAGCAAACTGAATACTGAATACTGGATACTGAATACTGAATACTGAATTGCTGACTAACAGCCCTGTCGCGAAATATGAGTCCATTTCAGCGTAAGATTCACTGCGTGGCAAATACACTGGTAAATAAAGATGAACAGATTTTAAAAAGTGTAGCTAGAATACTGGCTTTTAGCTTTAGATTATACAGAAATGAATTTTCAGAAACTTAATATTTTAATAAAAAAAATTGAACAAATTGACTTAAAAATTTCTAAAAGCTAATATTTTTAAAAAAAATAAATTCCGTAATAAAAATTTTTAAAATATTAATAAAGCTTAAAAGGACTTAGATTGCAGCATTACTGTTAGTAGATACTGTAAAAATTTTATAAAGGTATTTTTCCATTAATATCTAGTTAAGATTCTTTTTTATAAACTTTTTTAAATTTTAAAAACTAGAAAAATTTTATTTCTTTAAGTTAAAAATTTTGTAAAAAATTAAAAGAAATTTAATAAAATTAAAATTCAATTCAATAAATTACAAAACGCTTTCAAACATTCTACAATCAAAAGTATTTTTATTTTTTTTTTTTTTTTTTTTTTTTCTAAATTATGTTTTTGAAAAATACGGAAGTTTTCTGTAATTCAAAATCAGTGAACTTATAATCAAAAAGTGTTTTCCCTTCAATTATTTTAGAGACGATTATTACTTGCTAAACCCCCTTTTTTTACAGTGCAAAATTGTTAAAGGGGATGTGGTCGTAATCGTAATCATTCGCTTTGGCTCCACTGTGCGCACGTGCTTAAATACTTTGCCAACAATAACAAGAATGAGAGAATACTTTTCAGGATGTGACACAAAATGCCGCCATCGTCGTCGCTGTCATCATTGTCTGCTTTAAAGATTACACAAAATATTTGTAAAAATACAAAACACAACAAGCTAAAGGAGGCGTGGAGGAGGGAGGGGAGATGGGGCGGGGGTGCTGCGGGGGCGTCACTTGCGCTTGGGGTTGGGGAGGTGGGGACTGTAGAAAAAATAAACTCACAGCTTTACAGAAATAACAACTGCGGAGGCAGCAAGAAGGCAGCAAGAAGGCGCACAAAACGTAAAATCAAAGAAGAAAAGCAAAAGAAAAACACATGAAAATATTTACAAAATATTTTCCACTTCAACGAAATGGAAAACGCGACCGCCCCAGTCGCAGTCGCAGTCGCAGTCACCGTTTCCCCCGTTCCGTAACACAACTTGAGTTGACTTGGCTTTTGTCTGCTCCACCTTCACCGCCTCCCCCTTCGTTCTCCCCCTCATGACGTCCGTCCGCCTGTCAGTTCGTCTTTCCGTCTTTCCGTCTAGCAATGGCTCGTTGGCTCCGTCTTGGGCGCGCCCGCGTCGACGTTGGCGTCGGCGCCGCCGCCTGACAACGACAAAAAGAAAATGCAGCGCAGCGTGAAATGCCTCGGGAGCAACACCAGCAACAGCAACAACAACAGCAACAACAACAGCAACAACAACAACAACAGCAAATCAAATGCGCGCCAAAAAAAAAGAAGCAATTTGCAAACTGAACTTGACTGAGAAATCAGCGCTGTAACAAGAACAACAACAACGACAACAACGACAACAACAACAACAGTGCCAAATGTATCTGCAGCTGCACACTGTAAGCGTATCTGTATCTGCATCTGCATCTGTATCTGTATCTGCTGCTGTAGTTGCATCTTAAGCAACACGTTCATTGGCTCTTAAGTGAATTGTGTGAAAGAATTAAAATATTCTGAGCAAATGTTCTAGCTAATTTTGAATTTTACTGCACACTTCATAAATGTATCTTTGTATCTTTCTTCATGTATCTCGTTGGCGCTGCGGCTAAACAAGTTTTTAATTGATTTTTGCTGCAATGACCCACAAATTTGGAAAATTGCAGTGGCGCCAATTGAAATGAAGCCTAAAAGAATGAAGGAAAACTGTGGAAAAGTGGAGAAAAACCTGTTGAATGTGTTGTTTAATTAAGACAAGTGTTGCAAGATTTGAAAGCTACTAGAAAGGATTAGAAGTAAGAGCACAAGAATTTCTATAACTTATATCTATCTTATATCAAGTTCAGTTTATGAGTTTTAAAAGTGTAGTACTTTTAAGCATTCAAATTAAAACACTTTTTTTTTGTAGTTTAAACAATTTGTGTTAATTTAAAATTAGTTTTTTGCCCAATTTTTAAAGTTCCTTTCACTTATACTAACTCTAAGTTTCAGAGTTTCATTTGTCCTCCATTAGAAGCTGGTTAGAGTCCCTGTGATGGCAACAGCAACCCATTCAACACTCACTCTCTTATATTTATGCTAATGTGACTGAACCTGGCCCCAAATCCCTTTTAGAGGACGCGCTCATTGCCCTCCCGAGACTTATTCTCTTACCAACAGTTTTGCGGCTTGCTTAGTCCTCCTAGACATTGTGCCATGATATGATAATTATATACATGTATCTATATATATATATATATATGTATATATGTATTGTTGCCCACAAAAAGCACACACAAAATGTTAAATTCATATGCAAACGGCCGTAAAACTTCAACACGGCAGGGGAGTGGGCGTGGACGTGGGAGGTAAGAGGGGGGGGTGTTGGGTTAACATGGAGCGACAACTACAAGTCAAAATATAAAATGGAAAATGTGTGAATATTTCATTTGGTTGGCTGGCACAAAAAACAAACGTAGCACACCGAGCGGATCCAAATGCCACATGTGGCAACTTGCAGCAACAACAACAACAACAACGCACGCGTCAATGTTAATTTAGTCAACGCCAGAAAACAACGCAAAACTCCAGAACACAACGCCAGGAAACACAACAACAACAACAACAACAACAATAAATGTAACAATTCCATTGGGCATTGCTGTGGCCACCCACCTACCGCCCACCACCGTCACCCCCCTACCCTCCCCTACCATGCCCCTTTTTAGCCTGATTTCAAATGTGCTTCTATGTCAACTTTCATGAAATTAGTTGGCAGCATGACGAGCTGACTAAAAACACGCCCATTAACAGGCGTCGGGAATCAGGGAATTCAGCCAGGGGGCAGGGGGAAGGGGGCAGGGGGAGTGGCATATATATGTATGTACAGTGTGTCTGCCTAATGCGCAGCTGACACCTTTGCCAAAGTAGTTTTTGCTGTTGTGGCTCGCGGTTAATTCACAGAGGCAGCGACAAGGCCAAAAGCCCGAAATGCTGAGGTCCCAATGGGGATTTAGACCAAAACAGGCCTCGCTACTAACGGGACTGGCGCCACGCCCACACCGGCAGCACTCTGCACGTGTTGCAACACCGCAGTGACGCAGCTAATGCCACAACAGTTGGCGGTGGCAGTGGCAGTGGCGGTGGCGTTGTCGTTGCCATTGCTGCTAATTAAAAAATTTTCACTCCCTTCGTCCCCGTTATCCAGCTCTGTCCTACCACCAGCTCCGCCCCCACCTACCCCCTCTACCCATTTAGTTTAATTATTACAAATGGTCGAGTAGTAAAAACCAACTGCAATTACATTATGTACTCAAAACGCAGCCACAAATTAATTAAACCAAATTAAATTGTCATTTAAATGCAAACTAGCTAAATACTGCAAAATTTGCTTATCAGTTACTAAGAGTACTATTTAAATTTATTTGTTAATTAATATGTTGGGAAATAGTTACTAAAAGAGAGTTAAAAAGGTAAATTTTCCATTTGTGGCATGTTTGGAAAATGTTTTCAGCATGAAGCTGTTAAAATTGTACCCTAAATCATCCTAAAATGAGACAAAATATCCAACTAAATATCAACCAATTTAAAATATATAAATAAAATAAAATAAATATGTAACAAAAATTCATATAAGTAAAGTAAAGTAAAGAGCGAGTCGACTGTAAAAGACCCCGTACTCATTCTAGTGCGCGATTTTCCTTACAAATCAACAATCTTACAACAATTTGCTCTAGGGGAGCTATAGGCTATAGTTGCCCGATCCTGACCAAACTTGGTGAGGATAGTTATAATAGTACCATACACATAAGGTGTAAATTTGGTCACTCTAGCTTTAGTCGTTTTCAAGTTATGGTGATGTGAAAATTGTTTTTTACAACTTGCGGGGGCGGTAGGGGGCGTGGCAACTATTTGAAATAAATTTGATCTGCCTGACATATAGACAGACTTCCTTTCCAAATTTGATGGTTCTAGCTCTTGTAGTTTGAAAGATCCAGGTGCTCATATGGACAGACAGACGGATATCGACTCGGTTTGTGATGCTGTTCAAAAATATATATACTTTATGGGATCTGCTACGCCTCCTTCTTGTAGAGAGTATAAACATATAGATGTCTATCTAAACCAAGCTCATTACGAATAGCTTTTAATTGGCTCGTTTATTATCTGCATTTTAGACATTTTCTTAGGCATTCGATTTATAAGCTGAAAAATATTAAATAATTCTCATTGTTTTATATATGTACCTTAATTAACTCTTCTTATTTAATTCTAACTTTAATTTAAAGCAAACATTCCTTACTTCCTTATATTCACCTTCTTTTTATTCAGAAACTATTGGCATTCATTTTTTGCTACTGATTATCAGCGTTGCTGTGGTAATCACCTTGCCAACTTTCATGTATTTTTGTTCACACAAAAGCTGAATCTAGAATCGCTTAACACGCCCCCTCCAACGCCCTCTTTTGCCCCTACTCCTTCTCCAATTTATTTCCGACTACTGCGAAACGCAGCTGTTAAATCGATAAAAACATTTCAACTGCAATTTGGCTATCGGTTTTTGGCAGTAGCAACAGCAACAACAACAACAGTTACAGCTACTTGTAGATACAATATGCTCAATGGCCATGGCCATATCGAGTTGTCCCCACATTAGATACAGATACTGAGATTTAGTTGTATGCCCATGGGAGTAGTCAACCCATGAGTGTGTGTGTGTGTGTGTTAGTGTTTGTGTTTTGGCTGCGATAACTGCGAAACGAGCAGGATTCGAGCAAAAGAACAACGCAACAAGCTACACTGACCAAATGGTCAAGAAACTGAAACTGAAACTGAAAATGATGGCAACCCTGGTCACTTGGCCTGTGTCCGATAAGCTCATATGCCTCCTCGGTCCAGCTGGATGGCCATATGGATGAAAAACTAAAAATGGCATTAAAACAAACGTAATCGCAGACGACGCACAGTTTGGGTGGATTTTCATTTTCATTTTTCCTATTCATTTTCACAGGCGCACAACGGAAAAACAACCCCGTCCATAGGGTAAGTTTTTCCACACGCATTCAACTAACACTCGGTGTGTCTGTATGTGTGTGTGTGTGAGTGTGTGTGTTTCTTATGGGGTGGTTTGTTATTCGAGCGCAAGTGCGTTTGCCTGATCTGCGCTATTGAAGTTTTCCCATTTTTACGAAGGGTGCAGAAAACCCATACATTTAATTACAAAAAGTCGAACGGAATTTTCAAAATTTCGAATTGCATTTAAATGAGTTTTTCTTAGCTTACTTTGATACCAGTAAGGTGTGAAGATTTACCTGCAAAAAGAAAGAAAAGAGAAAAATTATTAAAGAAATTATTTTATTTATTTATAAATTAATAAAATATAATAAATAAATTATGAAGCTGCACACTCATAAGTCAAAGTAAAGCGCTTAAATATTTATAAAACTATTTCAAACCTTGTCAAAGTCTAAAAAAAGTGTTAACACTATAATTAATTCAAGCTGGAGAAATAGCAAAGTCATGTTTATAATCAATTAAAGCCAACTATAAAGCAAGTAATTGTCTTTTGTTTATGTTTGATGTCATTCACAGTTTTTACACAATTTCAAGCTCGATTGCATTCAATTGCCGTGCTCCATTGGCCTGGCTATAAGGCAATAAGGCTATAAGGCGCTTAATCGGCTGTAAGAAACAATTAAGAAAAAGTCAACTGCAGAGGCAAACCGCTAAATGGCAAGTGGAAACTGCTAACCAATTCCACTACCACTACCACTACCACTACCAATACCAACACCACTTCGAATTCAAGTTAGCGGCAACTTGGTCAGAGTGTTGATTAAGCAGCCATAAAAGCCAAGGCGCAAAAACAGCAACAACGACACTTGCGGAAGAAAAAAATTACTTAATTAGCTGAATCAGAAGATGCTTGGCCAACTTCAGCAGACCAAAAGCAGCACAGGAAAAAAAAAGAGTCCACGTCTGGCCAAGTGTAAATTGAATGAAATATTCATGCAGAGATTTCAGGATGTTCGTTGGCTGCTTGAAAACCCAAAATTGGCAACGTTTGTTGATGTTTTATTGAATTGCAAATCTCATTATCACCTCGACGCATTCTTTCGAATGCATTTCAGGTTTCAGTCCTTGTCGAGATTTGAGAACGCCAAACGAGGAGCGAAGATTGGAGAAGCGCAGACCAAAGCATCCCATCGCATCCCATTCTCGCATCGCATTGCATCGTCAATGGCATCACAGTCTGCTGATATTCGCAGCTAATTATCGTAATTATTGCAAATTTACAAATTGATATGAAATTGATTAGTGCCCCAGTGGAACGAAGACAACTTTGGTCTTGGACTTGCCAGCCTCCCCGAGTTGGTCAACAGTTGGAAAAACTTGTTTTCATCGGTTCCATTCGATTCTGTAGTTGGCAGTCGTCAGTTTGGATTTTTTTGACTTTAATAAATGCATTGAAAAATGCTAATTTCATGGTGAGAATTCAGCAAATGGGCAAAAAAAAGGTGTTAACTCAAAGATGTGATTGTTGGCAGATCATTAAGGGAAGGAGTTTTTGAGGCAGAAAGATATAAAAATAATTCTTAAAAGGAAACACTTATACACTTTATATGTAGATACTTTCATAGTATTGCCACCAGTTGCTACTGTCAACATGACAGTTGGCAACTCTATGAAAAGTCGCCACAATTTGTCCAGTAAAAATGTCGCGACGATTTATAAAGAAACTCTGATGGTGAGAACAAATTTTTCAATTAAGCCATTAATTCACTCTGTGCCACACACAAGCAAATTTACCCACACCAAACACACAAACACACACACAGAGACACAAGCAGACTCTCACACACAGTAACACACTCGATCATCGTCATTATTAGCTTCATCATCATCATCATTATTGTCATTGCCGTTCCTTCTGTCGCATTATTTTATTAAGCATCCACATTCGCATTCACATTCACATTCACATCTACATTCACGAACATCCCAAAGTCCAAGCGATGTCTCCAATTCAAATATCTGCCGCTCACTCTTACTTCAGCTCCTGCACTCTATCGCTCTCCCTTACTCATACACTCTCTTTTTGTGGCTTGCTCTCGTTCGCTTACGTTTCATTGCCTCCCGCTGTTCTCGTTCTCTTTGTTGTTGTTGTTGTTGCTGTTTATTTGCTCGTTGTCCACTTTTACGCAAATTTTATTCATGTTTGTCCCTGTCTGTGTCTGTCCATAGTTGTTTTTGTTGTTTTGTTTTGTTTTGTTTTTGTGTTGTGTGTTGCTTTGCCCGTTTTGCTCACATTGTAAAGTTGTCGTCACAAAAGTTGCTCGTTTCCCAAGCTCTTAACACAAAAATATATACAAATAATTCTCCCTGGCATCCAAAATGAATTGAAATTATTTCAGTGTTGAGTTTTTAGCCGATCTGCGAGCTCAGATTTTGATTAAATGAATTGTTGTTGGCATATTTAAGATTAGTTTCCGATGCGATTGAAAAGGAGAAGGGGGAGCGTGAAAGGGAGAGAGAGGGAGTGTAGAATTGGAGAAAGAAGGAAACCGCTTAAACTCATCTATTCAAATTAGCTAATTAAAGGTCTCAAGTTCGTGGGAATTTAAGCGATCAAAAGGTGGCTTAAAAAAATAAGAATTATTTTTAAAATAAAAGTAGATTGAGAATAAAGTTTTATGTTAATAAATCTTTAAGTATATGATATATTATATAAACATGGCAATTTATTTATAGTTAACAACTATTTTTGTTTAAATAAAAGTTGGTTAAAGTTTTTATAGTTTTAAATGTTTTTTTTTTTTTTTTTTTTATTTTTTTTACAACATAATTTATATGTAACTATAACTTGAACTGCTTCTGCAGTTACTTGTATCTCTTACAGTCACTGCCAAAAAAAAAAAGCTATCTAAAATCATATTTGAGCCGTCAAAACGCGGCAATCGATAACTCAAGTTTCCCGTCGACAGATGCGGTTGTTGGCGGTTGTTGGCGTTTGTTTTGTTGGCCTGGTCTGTTGGTCTGTTAGTCTGGTGTCTGGCACCAACTGGATAGAGAATTGGGTATATAGACAGTTACTAATTTTCAACACCTTCGCCTCTGGTGGTTTCGATGGTTTTGGTTGCCAGAGACGTCGCCAGTTGGTGGCAACTTGGTGGCGAGTTTGTTGCAAGTTGTTTGCTTGGTGTTCATGCAAATGGAATACTTTTCACCTGCTTCCTTTTCGGGCTGTCGCTGGAAAAGCTCTCTGCGTGTGTGTGTTACTATGTGTGTGTGTGTGGTTGTGTGTGGCATGCATGCGTGTTGTTACTGGTGGAAATTGCATGTTATTAGCATTAGCCGCATACACGATCCCTTCCACTGATACCAAAACCATATTTTATTTATTTTTTTTGGTATTTTTTTGTTTTTTTGTTCTCCTCATACAAAATTTGCGCGCTTAGACATTTTATTTACCAATAACCATCGAGAAAGCAACACACTCCAGCCCAACTGGCACCACCCTCCCTTCTAGCCACAACTAGATCCACTGGCCACGTTGGTATATGGAAAAACCGCAAACAGTGTCGCAGCATAATAAGAAGACATTACACCAACAACAGTGGCAACAGCAACAACAGCAACAACAACAGCAACGACAACAGCAACAAAATATAACAACAGCAACAACCTTTGCGTGCTAACATGCAATTTCAGTGTACCGATTGGCCTAAGCGAGAGAGGGAGAGAGAGAGAGAGTGAGAGAGGGAGATGGATAGAGAGATAGGAAGGGAGAGGGAACAACACTCGTCTATAAAGAATTGTGAATAAATTTCCAAATAGTAACCAAGCGATGACTACGCACAGTGAAACAAATACAACAAAAAGGCAAAAAGAATAAAAGTTAAATAAAATTAATGATCATTAATTCATAAATTAAACAATTTTACTTAAAATATTTGAAAATAATTGTCAATGAATTAAAATTAACTTTAATAAAGGATTTACAAAATTAATCCAAAATTTTTTATTAGATTTAAAAATAGTTCGTATTTTTTATTTTATATTATTATAACTTTAAGTTTTATGCGCATCTTGTGCCACTGTGCATGCGTTTAAATATTACGTATACGCCACGTGTAGCAAATCGAAGCGTCGCATGGCATTCAAACGGTTTTGTGTTTGTGCATTAGATATTTTGTGAGATGTGTGGCAACTTTTGCCAGCGAGAACCCTTCGTCAATACAACACCCCCTTCTTCTACCTTATACACCTACTCCACCTGCCATTTCCCCCCGCCCCCTGCCGCTGATGCCACTGGAACAATCCTAACCAGTCACGGGTTGCCACAAACTTTCTGTTTGTTTATCATTAAGACATTTTACACTTTACACTTTACACGGGGTTGCCTTTCATAATCTGCCGTTGGCATATGTCCTCGCATGCGTATGAGTGTGCTTGTGTGTGGGAGTGTGTGTGTGTGAGTGCAGGATATTACCGCCGTTGGCTGTTTGTGCTAAGGATTAAGCGCCAGCCACAACCAACTGCGTCCAACTTGTAACTCACAACTCCCAACTTTATGGCTACATTTCCCACTGCTTTTCCCAACAATTTTCCCACCGCTTTTGCCCCCCTTTAGACTGGCTCATGTGTGACTTACATGGCCTCGTCTAGTTGGCAAAGCTAATTACAATAATTTTTCTAATGTCGCTTTGGCATAAAATTTGTAACATGACGTGACGATAGGCATCTTCTTCTGTCTAGTGCTCGGCTCAATGCAAAACAACATGACAATTTGCAGAGTCCGACACGAACATGTGGCCAAAAACATTAAAGCCAGTTAAAGCCAAAGGAGTTGGAGCTTCAGTTAACCACAGTTGAAGTCAGAGGCCAGACTAGAAACGTGTGCAGCGATAAACATCAATGGATCGCTGATGTTGTCAATCAAAAGCTTCAAGACTGTATAACTTTTAGCTAGAAATGAGCGCGTGTCGATTAGCGATAAAAGTTATACAAAACTAGTTAAGCTATAGTTTAAAGCAGACTTTTACCCCATTCGTGACACGACTCACGCTCATCTCTACTTAAACGAGTAACTCGGTTCATTTGCAATGCGTAATAGACACCGCCTCTCATCCAAGTCCAGGTCCGAGCATTCAATTCTCTTATTTTGTAGACCGCCCGAAAGTGTTGGCAATGTGCGCTGCCGGTGGCATTTAACCGCTGTAAATGAGTTTATCTGTCGCAATCAGCAATTTTCGGTATCCGCTTTTGAGTCACAGTCGCAGTCGCAGTCACAGTCACAGTCTGAGCCCCAAGACTTGAAACTGAGTCTCCGACTCAGACTGAAGCACTACCGATCACTTGAGCTGTGTTGAGTTGAGTCGCTGCGCATGTGCAGTTGAATGTTAATTAATTGAAATGTACTCGAGCCTCACGGCAGAAGACAGCGTCAGTAACAACAACAGCAACAACAACGACAACGACAGCGACAGCGATAACAACAACAATACACGGCAGCTAACTGCAACAACAATACGTATACGACATGTGGAACGAAAGCGAAGCTCCCCATTGGCAATTGTGATCGCTGGCGATAAGCAAATTGCAGGCGCTGCAGTTCAAAGGAAAACGACAATTATGCGACACTAAAAACCCGATTCCGAATTAAAACAAAGGCCTTGGAAGGCGTACGAGTAGGGGCGTGGAGGAGGGGCAGAGCGGGTATTGCACAAAGACTGAGATAAAAAGTATACAATAAAGATGGCGATCGAAAGTTATATGGAACATGAGCGAACATATAGTCTGAGATATAATATATATCTTAAAAAATACTAAACAAGCGTAAAAATCATATTTTAGTATTACTTTTCAGGGAATAAAAAATAAATTTGTTTAATCTTCTAACCAAACTCAATGCCAAAGAGCAATTTGTTTAAACTGTTCACTGAATCATTAACTTGATTCAAACCTTTTTACCACTGAGTGCTACACAAATGACCACGTAGTATTTCTATGGCTTAAAAGACGACAGCAATGGGAACTGAAATAAAATCACTTCATTTGTTGCTGCCAGTAACTGCTGCTAATTGCATTCAGTTTGAACAACTCCTACGCCTAATCCTTGCCAGTGGCTAATGACTCAACTGGCTAATAACAGCAACTAGTTGGACAAGAACAACAACTACAACAGCCACAATAGCACTCTTGTC